>OX370995.1:22817117-22839617 GCA_947308005.1 Yponomeuta malinellus | reverse complement strand
GGTGACAATGCCCACCACCACGACATCAGGCGTAAAGCTGGAAAAGTCAGTGATGGTGTGCAAGGTGAGCCGTGGGATCCGCCGTTCACAAAAGTGGAGTTGGAAAGAGCGAGCAGCTCCTTCAACCCAAAAAAGGCTCCGGGAGCCGATGGTCTAACTGCCGACATATGTCGACGGGTCGTCGGTACTGACCCGGACTTCTTCTTGGCCCTTATAAATAGGTGCCTAGCATGTCGCTATTTCCCTGCGCTCTGGAAGGAAGCGACGATAGTAGTACTGAAGAAACCAGGGAGAGAAGACTATGCTACACCTAAGGCATACAGGCCAATTGGCCTGCTGTCAATAATGGGCAAGATTCTGGAGAAGATGCTGGTGGCCCGCCTCAAGTTCTATTTGATACCGAGGATGAGTACTCGCCAGTACGGGTTCATGCCGCAGAGGAGCGCCGAAGACTCCCTCTATATCCTAGTGCAGCATATCCGTAGCAAACTTGACCAAAAGAAGATAACGACACTGGTATCACTGGATATAGAGGGGGCTTTTGACAACGCTTGGTGGCCTGCCATCAGAGTCCGGCTGGCCGAGGAAAAATGTCCGATCAACTTGAGGTGGGTCATGGACAGCTACCTCCAGAACCGCAAAGTCCGGGTCAGATATGCCGGGGAAGAACATGAAAGGGCGCCAGAGAAAGGGTGTGTGCAGGGCTCTATAGCCGGGCCCATCCTCTGGAACCTCCTGCTGGATCCTCTACTGAGAGCCCTAGAGGGAGAACAGGTTCACTGTCAGGCATTTGCTGATGATGTAGTGCTCGTCTTCGATGGTGACACCGCTTCGGAGATCCAGGGACATGCCAATGCCGCTCTCGAGCGTGTTCGGGCGTGGGGAATTGCCAACAAACTGAACTTCGCCCCGCATAAAACAAAGGCAATGGTTATTACCAGGAGATTAAAGCACGACACCCCGCGCCTGAGCATGGGCGGGGTCGGCGTCGCCATGTCCAAGGAGATCAAAATATTGGGTGTCACCATCGACGAAAAGCTGACTTTTAACGCGCACGTCTCGAGTGTCTGTAGGAGGGCGATAGGTGTATACAGACAGTTATGCAGAGTGGCCAAGACCAGCTGGGGCTTGCACCCAGAGGTTCTTAGGACGATCTACGTGGCGGCCGTCGAACCCATTATCCTGTACGCTGCCAGCGTGTGGGCCCCAGCAGCCTCAAAACTGGGTGTAAGGAGACAGTTGGGAGCAGTTCAGCGTGGATTCGCGCAGAAGCTGTGTAAGGCCTACCGCACGGTATCCCTAAACTCAGCACTTGTTTTGGCTGGGATACTCCCTCTCGACCTCCGAGTCCGTGAGGTGGCCTCATTATATGAGGCCAAGAAGGGAGTACCGCAGCCGATGCTCGGAGGTGGGGATGTCGAGCGGATGGCACCAGCAGCCGAAGCGCCACATCCAGCCGCGCATGTAAACCTGGAGCTCATCAGCCTGGTGGACCAAGAGCATCTCGATGCCAACAGCGATCACGAGGTTCGAATATTCACTGACGGGAGCAAGATTGAGGGCCGAGTCGGAGCCGCGCTATCTCTTTGGAGTGGCGGGGCCGAGACAAAAGCCCTCAAGCTTGCTCTCTCCAAATACTGTACGGTCTACCAGGCCGAGCTCCTGGCGATATGCGTGGCCACTAGAGAGAACTTGAAGCACAAATCGTCATCGTTCGGTGTCTACAGCGACTCGATGGCAGCCCTCCAAACCATCCAGAATTACAGCTGTCTCCATCCCCTGGCAGTGGAAGTGCGAGATAACTTAGTAGCCATATCTCTCCAGAACAAGGCTGTGTCCCTGTTCTGGATTAAAGCGCACGCAGGGCTGGAGGGGAACGAGAGGGCTGATTTTCTGGCGAAGGAGGCAGCCACGAAGTCGAAGCGGACGCCGGACTATGACCTGTGTCCGGTTTCATTTGTCAGGCGTAGTATTCGTGCGAATACGCTTGACGAATGGAACAAAAGATACGTTTCAGGAGGAACTGCATCTGTTACCAAGCTGTTCTTCCCGGACGCGGTGGCGGCGTATAGGGTAGTTAGGAAATTCGAGGCAACCAGCGTCACAACCCAAATTATGACTGGGCACGGTGGGTTCTCGGAATACTTGAACCGCTTCAAGTGTAAAGAGAGCCCATCGTGCATCTGCGACGATGGTTGCAGCGAGACGGTCCCACACCTGCTTTTCGACTGTCCTGTGTACGCCAGGGAACGTTTTAAAATTGAGCAGGAACTAGATACAAGGATAACTCGTGAAAATACTAAGGAAATAATGAAGAGCAAGGGCTTGGGCGAGTTCCTTAAGTACTGCATAAAGATTATAGAAAAAGTAATAGAAAGAAATAAAACAGTGTAAAAGTATGTTGTAACAATATATTGATATATATTTGAAATCAACATAACGTAGAAGAATAACAAATAAGAAAGTGTAATTGCTAGCAATGTTTGGGAACTCAAGTGAGAAATTGTTAAAATAAGTATAGTATAAAAAACTGTGTGTATAATATAAATAGATAAGATAGAATAAGAGTTATAGTAATAAATGCTAAAAAATGTAACCCAGATTAAGAAGAACATCCTTGTGTTAATGTATAAGAAATAGATGAAGATTAAGAGTAAATGCTAAAAGATGTAATGTAGAGTAAGAAGTTCCTTGTGATTAAATAAGCCCAATATGAAACTGCCATAATGTCAAATAAAAAACTGACTACGTGTATGTAACCTGAAAACCTAATAAAGGAATAAAAACTAGCTAGAGAGATTAGGGAAGTAGCGACTGGGAATCCCACCCAGAGAGACTGAAAGGTGATGGATGTGAGAAAGAACCGGTATGAAGAATGAAAGTACGAGAGGCATGAAAGACTGAACTGGAATGGAAGAGTTAGAGTAATATAGTCTCCGATTATGTTGGAGGTACAAGAGGAAAAAAAAAAAAAAAAAAAAAAAAAAAAAAAAAAAAAAAAAAAAAAAAAAAAAAAAAAAAAAAAAAAAAAAAAACCTAACCTAACCTAACCTAACCTAACCTAACCTAACCTAACCTAACCTAACCTAACCTAACCTAACCTAACCTAACCTAACCTAACCTAACCTAACCTAACCTAACCTAACCCACCGAAAAAGTAATTCTGAGAATTCCACTTACCTGCTCGTGCCGCACCTTTTTGTAAGCGTCTCACTCCCAGCTATCCGCCCCTGAAAGCAAAATAATATTAGATACAGTAGTTTTCGAGTAATTAAATAAAAACACATCATTTTCTTCATTTTTCCACATTTTTCTACATTTTTTCCCTTTAACTTTTCAGAAACTCACCCGTTCTCATATAAAACACCACCGCTGACATAGCGGGACACCCCCGATTTTTGCCCGCCACCCACCCCGCCGCCCCGCCCCACCGACCCTTGGTCGATACCCTTACCACGAGGTATTTTTTTTGAGGGAAAAAAAGGCATTTTTGGCCGCTGACACTTTTTCGCGAAGATGTTGAGGTCGCCGGTTGGGTCGACCTCTTGTCTAAGGACAAGTGACATTTTGGACCCCTCCGGCACGGCGCCCCCCCTCCTAGGTGACAGTCAGGACTCGATTTGCACCATTTCGACCGCCTCACCACCCATCACGCCGGAGTCGCAAGCAATGGCGGATAAACAGGAACCGATTCCTCTCACATCTTCTCAAGGGGAGGCAGTGTCGACTAAGACCAGGACGATGGAGGCTCGAACTTGCCTTACAAATGCCAAAACACTCCTGGGGAAGGCACGGAACCTACGAACCGACATTAAAAATGACGTCACGCGGGCGATAGATCGCCTCTACCAAATTGTGAAGGAATCTGAAGCGGAGCTAGGAAAATGCTCAAAGAATGACAGTACCCAGGCAGCCCGAGAAGTACCAATGGATACCATCCAAGCAAACTCAGCAGCAAAGGAGCAGAGCCGCGTACAGGAAAAAGGAAAAGACTGCGAAATCATCAAGAAAATGGACATAGACTCGCAGAAAATTCTGCGAGAACTGACAAGTCTGCACAAGAAGGTCGACGAAATGAAAGAAGACATAGGCAAACACGCGAACGTAGCTCCTGCGCGAACTTACGCTCAAATGGCGGCGATGCCACCGACCTACTCGGTGATCGTAAGCTCCGGGGACACAAATGAAACAAGTGAGGCTGTCCTGGGCAAGGTTAGGGGAGCGCTGGATGCAAAAAGCTGTGGCCTACAAGTGGACAGAGTCAGGAAGGCAAAAAATCAAAAGATCGTTATAAGTTGTCAATCGAAAAATGCAATTGATAAGGCCTATGAACAAATTAAAAAAAACAGCCCGAACCTCATAGTGGAGCAGGCGAAAAATAAGGACCCACTCGTCATCATCAAAGATGTGCTGGCCTACAACACTGATGACGACATCCTGAACGCACTGAAGACCCAGAACAAGTCGGTCACAGACGATATACCAGCGGAAGATTACCGCGCAGCAGTACGTTACCGTAAGAGAGCCAGAAATCAATTGGAAAACCACGTAATTCTTCAGGTTTCTCCGAAACTGTGGCAGCGACTGACGGCGTCCGGTCGCGTTTACATAGACTTGCAATGCCGGAAAGTACAAGATCAATCTCCACTCATACAGTGTTCGAGATGTCTATGCTTCGGCCATGGAAAAAGGCTGTGTAAAGAGGAAGCGGACTTATGCTCTCACTGTGGTGGACCTCACTTACGTGCGGACTGTCCAGCGTTCAACATGGGTGACCAACCGACGTGCCGAAACTGCAACTTAGCACAAAGTGAGAATGTTCATCACAACGCGTTCGATAGTGGGTGCCCCATCAGAAAGAACTGGGACGCTATAGCGAGGACAAGCGTACAATATTGTTAACGCCGCAGTTGAATCAAATACCAATGTAAATAATAACAATAGCAATGAAAACCCAATCCAGCCATATCCACAAAGTCACTTAAAGGTGATCCAAGCGAACCTACAACGCAAAAAACTTGCACTCAAGGAACTGCTCCTAGAATCGACCAAAAGAAAAGTAAGTTTCGCGCTCGTTCAGGAACCGTATGTGGGTTCCAAGGGAGAAATAGCACTAGGTTATGGCTATAGAGTAGTCCAATGCAACGGAAGAAGAACAAAGCCCGTGAAAGCTGCTATTATAGTATTTGATGACGACATAGAGATCAATGAAAATCCTCTATTGACTACGGAAAATATCGCAGTGGCAGTGCTTAAAACTAGTACGTGGAAAATTGGGATCATCTCAGTCTACTTTGAAGATACTCAACCTCTGGAGCCCTACTTGGAACAAATAAAAATCATCCAAATGAAAATAGGAACCCCAAATGTTATCCTTGGTGGGGACGGAAACGCGTGGAGCCCGTGGTGGGGTAGTCCAACGGAGGACCACAGAGGAGAGGCACTTGTGGGAACGATAGAAGAAATTGGACACCACATCTTAAATGAGGGCAGCGACCCAACTTTTTACACGGTTAGGAATGGAGCCATCTATAAGAGCATTGTAGACATTACCACATGTAGCGAGGGTATGCTTGGAGTCATCAGAGATTGGAAGGTCGATACAGGAATCACAAGCTCGGATCATAATGCTATAACTTTTTCCCTTACGGTCTCAAAGCCTACTTCGGAGAAACCCAGCTCGACCACACGTAAGTATAACACGAGGAAAGCAAACTGGATAAACTTTAAGACACACCTGGATACACTTCTGAAAGAAAGTCAAATAACAGAGTCGTCAATAATGGATATAAGAAATGTAAAGGATCTAGAGGAAATAATTACTAAATATACAGAAAACATAGAAACAGCCTGTCAAAGTTCAATACCGAAAATAAAAAATAAAAAAAAGTGGAACTTACCGTGGTGGAGCGAAGAGCTGGACACGTTGAAGAAGGAGATGGTGACGAAGAAGCGCAGAATCTCGTACGCCGCACCAAACCGGAGACAACACGTCGTCGACGAGTACCTGAAAGCAAAAGAAAAGTACGAATTAGAAACAGCAAAAGCACAGACCGAAAGCTGGAAAGAGTTTTGTGGCAAGCAGGATAAGGAAAGCCTCTGGGACGGGATATACAGAGTAATCCGTCAGTGTTCGAAGAGAACTCAGGACCAGGCGATAGTGAGCGACGGACAGACACTGAGCCCAGAGGAGTCGGTGAAATTGCTGGCCAAGACCTTTTTCCCTGAAGATGCTACGGCAAATGATAGTGTAGTTCATAAGCAAACTAGAGAAAAAGCCTGCTACCAAGATCCAACAGACCAGGAAAATGTAGATCCACCGTTCACAATTGAAGAGGTCAAGTTTGCTATGAATAGCTTTAATCCCCGGAAGGCACCTGGATCTGATGGACTCACAGCTGACATTTGCGCTCAAGCTATACAGACGGACACAGATGTATTCCTGGCGATCTGCAACGCCTGCCTCAGCCTATCGTACTTCCCGATTCAGTGGAAGGAGGCCTCCATAATAGTTCTGCAAAAACCCGGCAAGACAAACTACAACGACGTAAAATCATACAGACCAATCGGACTACTATCGGTACTGGGAAAAATCTTTGAAAAGTTGATGATACGCAGAATCCGCTGGCATCTGTTACCAAAATCGAATTCAAGGCAGTACGGATTTGTACCTCAAAGATGCACCGAAGACTCCCTCTATGACCTAGTGCAACATCTCAAAGACAACCTTAAAAAGAAACTTATCAATGTTGTCGTATCACTGGACATAGAGGGGGCCTTTGATAGTGCCTGGTGGCCGGCAATAAAGTGTAGACTTGCTGAGAAAAAGTGCCCTGTAAACATGAGGAAACTCGTCAACAGCTACTTGGAGGACAGGACGGTGCGTGTATGCTATGCGGGTCACGAACATAAAACCTCAACGTCAAAAGGGTGCGTGCAGGGCTCTATAGGCGGCCCTACATTTTGGAATGTGTTGCTCGATCCGCTGTTAGACCAAATAGAGTCCAGCGACGTGCATTGCCAAGCCTTTGCGGATGACATTGTACTCGTCTTCTCTGGAGCAAGCGGGCCTAAAATTGAAGCGCAAGCTAATGAGGTACTCAATCTCGTTAACGACTGGGGAACCGACAACAAAATGAAATTCGCGCCACATAAGACGAGTGCAATGTTAGTGACCAAAAAGCTTAAAGTTGAGAACCCGAACATTCATATGGGAGGCACGCGAATTGTCTTTGTTGACGAAATAAAATTACTGGGCGTCATCATTGACAAAGACTTGACTTTTAATAGCCATGTAATATATATATGTAAGAAGGCTACAAACATCTACAAGATGCTTGCAAGATCGGCGAAGATAAAATGGGGCCTTAACAAAGAGGTTATTCGCACAATCTACACCGCGGTAATAGAGCCTATAATCCTGTACGCAGCCAGTGTGTGGGCGCCGGCCACGGAGAAGCTTAGCGTTCAAAAGCAACTAAACACTGTGCAACGCGGCTTCGCACAAAAAATATGTAAATCTTACCGTACAGTCTCTTTGAACGCGGCTCTTGCCCTGGCCGGACTCCTCCCACTGGATTTGCGTGTACAGGAGGCTGCCCAGCTCTACGAAGCAAAACGGGAAGGATCGTATGAGGAAATAAAAGGCAGAGAAGTTGAAAGGAGGGTAGCCTTCCATAAAAATGCCCATCCAGCTGCAGACTCCAGTGCTGACTTCAACTGTTTAGAGGACATGCGAAAGGAAACCCTCGATGAGCATGAAATAACGGGAGTTAGAATATTCACGGACGGGAGCAAAATCGACGGCGGGGTCGGAGCGGCGGTGTCATGTTGGTCGGACGGAAGAGAAGTGAAGACGAAAAAATTTAGGTTGGAGCCATACTGCACTGTTTTTCAGGCCGAGGCTTATGCCCTATACCAAGCGACCAACATGATACCCTCACTTGCTGCGACCGACGTGAATGTTTTCAGTGACTCGAGGTCAGTACTGGACCTACTAAAGAACCAAGAGGTAGTTCACCCGCTGGGATACGACATAAAAAAGAACCTGCGAAACCTACGAGAGGCAGGAATAAATGTGCGACTGTTCTGGGTACGGGCGCACGCTGGCACAGAAGGGAACGAGAGAGCTGATGAACTCGCCAAAAGTGCAGCGAAACACTTAAAAACGTCAGCAAACTACAATAAGTGTCCAGTATCGTTCGTCAAGCGTGCAATCCGTATACAGACAGTGAAGAAATGGAACGAGCGTTACCAAGCGGGGACTACGGCGAGTAACACTAAGATATTTTTCCCGGACATTGAACTGGCTTTTCGACAAGTTAGAGAGATTGATATGTGCCCAACACTTGTGCAAGTTCTCACGGGCCACGGTGGATTTGCACAATATCTGCATAGATTTAAGTGCGCTGACAGCCCAGCTTGCGCCTGCGATCCACAAGTCGAAGAGTCAATACTCCACTTGTTGACAGAATGCCCACAGCACAGCAGGACCAAATTTAACCTGGAACAAACAATCGGTTGCAGTGTTAATCTGGGAAGTATCCCAGCTATCATAAGTAACGAAGAAACGAGAGAAAAGTTTATTGAATACTGTCTGTACATAGCAACTATAGCAATAAGTAGGAATAAGACTAAATAGAAACGTGAATGTAAATATATGTACATAAAGCTTCTCTCTGTTCAAAGGTTAAAAAAAAAAAAAAAAAAAAAAAAAAAAAAAAAAAAAAAAAAAAAAAAAAAAAAAAAAAAAAAACGAAAAAGGAAAAAAAAAAAAAAAAAAAAAAACAACAAAAAAGGGTCTTAATAATAATATATGTAAATAGAAAGTGTACTGTAAAATATGTCATGTCATGTCGTCTTTGCGAATTTAAGTGTAAAACTAAAGAGTAACCACTGAGAAGATGTAAAGTCTAACAAAGGGAAAAAAAAAAAAAAAAAAAAAAAAAAAAAAAAAAAAAAAAAAAAAAAAAAAAAATATATATATATGTACATAAAACTTCTTTCTGTTAAAAGAGTAATAATATTAATATCTGTAAATAGAAACTGTACTGTATAATATGTCTGCGAATTTAAGTGTAAAAACCAAAGTGTTAACACTGAGAAGTTACTATAAGAAAAGAGTCTTAAACTGGCCCACGCGGCCAAACGCAAATAAAAAAATACAAAATCAAGAGCAAAACAATCGTTGGCATGAAAAGTCTCCGATCCCCACGTCGGAGGAACCTTAGAAAAGGGGGAGGGGTTTAGTCCGTAGGCTGCTGGGAGAAATTCCCAGTAGAGTCGGGCATGCCGCCGTGTGTTAGGGCACGGCGGTATACATGAGTATTCCCCTCCTCCTACCCCAAAAAAAAAAAAAAAAAAAAAAAAACCTAACCTAACCTAACCTAACCTAACCTAACCTAACCTAACCTAACCTAACCTAACCTAACCTAACCTAACCTAACCTAACCTAACCTAACCTAACCTAACCTAACCTAACCTAACCTAACCTAACCTAACCTAACCTAACCTAACCTAACCTAACCTAACCTAACCTAACCTAACCTAACCTAACCTAACCTAACCTAACCTAACCTAACCTAACCTAACCTAACCTAACCTAACCTAACCTAACCTAACCTAACCTAACCTAACCTAACCTAACCTAACCTAACCTAACCTAACCTAACCTAACCTAACCTAACCTAACCTAACCTAACCTAACCTAACCTAACCTAACCTAACCTAACCTAACCTAACCTAACCTAACCTAACCTAACCTTTTTTTTTTTTTTTTTTTTGTTGACGGGGGGGAAATCTTCCAAAGATACCCGACACCCTGGGGGAGAGTGCCGGGTTATGTTGGATTTTTACCAACTAAAACCCCCCCGGTGGCCTTCGCTGCGCATAATAAGGGAGCCCCGGCAACTCGTAAGCGAACAACAGCTCGAGGCCCCCTGGCACTGTGCATTTCAGCACCCATCGCTTGCAGGCAAGCCTGCGGCACGGCTTCTTTACGGCAGTGTGCAGCCACTACACACCACCGACTTCCCGGAGCCGTTTGGATGGGCGGATCGAGCCCCCACTCTCACCGCCCACGACTCCAAGCCCCCTTTCAGTCGCCTCTTACGACAGGCAGGGGATACCGTAGCTCTATTCTAAGCCCGAGACTACAGGGCTGGAGCGGCAGGCGCTCCCGCGCTCCGCCTTCTCGTAGTCCTATTATTTGCCCGGACTACGGGGCTTGTGGGCCTGGCTGACGGCGGCTGTTGCCGTCGCGTCTTCGGCTCCGTCTTCGAGCGGGATCAGCCCTTTCGCGTTCTCGCTCGGCTTCCTCCTTCTGGGTCATTACGACTTCGCAGAAGGAGGTTACGGCTTTCCAATTCTCCTCGCTCTCCAACATGGCTGCCACTACGGCGGGCAGCGCGAGGTTGCGCCCAATCTTGGCCACCAGGTCACCGCGCTCAGACTGCCACGCCGGACACACTTCTAGAGTGTGCTGCGCGTCGTCGCAGTCCGCAGCGCAGTGGTGACATCGCGCCGACTCTTCGCGTCCGATCCTATTCAGGTACTCACTGAAACAGCCGTGTCCAGTGAGCACCTGCGTAAGCCGGAACGTGACGCTCCCATACTCCCGGTGGTACCATTTGCCGAAGTTTGGCAAAATCGCACCGACCGTCCGCTTGTTGGCGCTCCGAGGCTCGCGGAGCCGCTGTCGCCACTCACGCCGTGCTCGCCGGTGTTCGACCTGCCGTAGCACTTCGACCGCCCTGGGTAGCACGGCTTCCTCCCCTTGGCGAATGTCGCGGAGCTGGTGGTACACCCTCGCGTCCATATCTGCCAGGATATCCAGGGGCGGAAACCGTGCCAAGACCGTTGCCGCATCGAAAGAGATTGTGCGGTAACCACGCGCGACTCTAATTGCCATCCGGCGCTGCACAGGCTTGAGCTTGTCCTTGCAGCGTGGGTCGCCGGACAGTCGGTCAGCCCATAGCGGCGCTCCGTACAGGGCGATTGACCGTACTACCCCCGCGTAGAGTCGGCGAACGTTCTC
Source organism: Yponomeuta malinellus (assembly GCA_947308005.1). Lineage (NCBI taxonomy): Eukaryota > Metazoa > Arthropoda > Insecta > Lepidoptera > Yponomeutidae > Yponomeuta > Yponomeuta malinellus. The sequence goes on along the minus strand of OX370995.1, from coordinate 22,828,582 downwards.
CCTAGGTCCCCCGAGATTTGGCAGGATCCGGTGCAGGGCACCCGCTACCTTATCGATCCGGGGGACCAGGCGGTCGAAATGCTCGACAAACTCCCACCTGCCATCCAGAACGACACCTAGGTACTTCATGTACCGCTTCGTTTGCACTACGGCGCCACCCACACAAACGTTCGAGATCGGTGGTTCCTCGCCCCGTGGGAGATCGTGGAACCACAAAGCCTCCGTCTTGTGGGGTGCCACCTCAAGGCCCAGCTCCCGGATCTTGCGCACAACGCAAGCCACTCCGGTCTCGGCAAGCCGAGTGGTCCGCTCAAAACCCTCCCCTTCTGCCAGGACCAGTGTATCGTCCGCGTAGCAGACGACACTAACGTCGCTGGGGAGTGCGATGCGGAGGACCACGTCGTAGGCGAGGTTCCAGAGCAGCGGTCCGAGAACTGAGCCCTGGGGAACACCGCAGTACATCTCTCGCTGATGGACCTCTGCGTCTTGACCAACGTATTCGATCTTCCGATCGCGCAAGTAGTCTCCGACAATAGCCTGGAGGTACGGGGGGATCTGGTGATGAACCAGCGCCGCTCTAATTGCGCTCCAGGGCAGGGAGTTAAACGCGTTGACAATATCGAGGCTTACAGCCAACACCACCCTGCCCTGGGACACCGCCTCCTCAGCGACCGAGCGCACTCGGAAGATGGCATCCACCGTGGAGCGCCCGTGCCGGAAGCCGAACTGGCAGTCCGACAAGTCCGGACCGACGCCCCACAGATGGAGCGTGAGGCGCTCAGCCAGCACCCGCTCGAGGAGTTTACCAGCCTCGTCCAGGAGACATATTGGTCGATACGCTGAGGGAGAGTCCACAGCCCTTCCCTCCTTCCGCAGGAGGACCAGTCGCGCCCGCTTCCAGTCGGAGGGAAAGGTCCCGGTGCGGAGGCAGCAGCTGAAGTGATGCCGCAGCCGGTCCCCCAAAGCGCCCAGGGCCAGAACCCAAGCGCGACCCGGTATCCCGTCAGGGCCCGGAGCGGTATTCCGAGCCGCCAGCCGCTTCACGGCCCGGTCCAACTCCTCTCTGTCTACATCGAGGTCCTCTGTCCAGGGGGCGGCGACCGCCACTGGCATGTCGTCCGTGTCCTCGATCCTCGGAAAGAGGGTATCGGCAATTCTTGTCACAAGGCCTGGGTCGAGCGTCTCTGTCAACGGAGGAACCCACGGTCTGAGCTTGCCCAGTACAGTTTTGTACGGGCGCCCCCATGGGTCTCCATTTAACAGCTCTAGGAGCTCTTCCCAGGCCCTGAGCTTGGCGTTCGACACGGCGATTTGGAGCGCCATTGTAGCCTGTCGGTACGGCAGGTAGGCCGCGGTTTTCTCCGCCTCCGTGGCCCGGCGTCGTCTCCGAGTCCTGGTGTAGAGCCGGCGGGCACGCAGGCACGCCGAGCGTAGCTGGGCCAACTCCTCCGACCACCAGTACGTCCCCCGACGGTCCGTAGGCCTGGCACGGGGCATCGACGCGTCGCAGATGGTGGTCATGACCTCCCTGAACCAGGCCGTCTCCGTTTCCGGGTTAGGACAGTCAGGCAACTCAGACCAAGCCGCTGTGGTGGCGGCGGCGCAGAGCAGGTCTCGGTCCAGCCTCTTGAGGGCCCAGCGCCTGGCGCGGCCACTGTCCCGAGTCTGTCGGCTGTTGGGAGATCTCAGCTTGATGTCGACTAAGATGTGGCGATGGTCAGACAGAGTGACAAACTCCTCCGCCACTCGCCAGCCCGACACCAAGCCGGAGGCCGCAGCATTTGCCCAGGACAGGTCGACGACTGACTCGCCCTGCCACCTCACGCACGTACTGACGGAGCCCCGGTTCAGGAGCCTGAGGTCAAGACTAGCCGCCCACTCAAGGACAGTCTCTCCTCTAGAATCATCCCGGGGCCCGCCCCAGGCACGAGCGTGAGCATTGAAGTCGCCCACGACGATGACCGGGCGAGGCTGGCATCGGCGGACGCACGCCGCGACCCCGTCCAGGTAAGCCTCATACAGAGCAAGGCTTATGTTGGGCGACACATAACAGCCAACGATGGCCAGAGGCCCCCATTGGACCGCTACAACGCCCTGCCCCTTCTCCAGCAGTGAGCACGGCGGAGCCGACTCACCTCCTCCCCAGAAGATAGCCACAGAGCCCCCGTCATCGCCAAACCAACGAGGGTGGTTTGGGACACTGTAGGGCTCCGCGACAACGGCCAAGGCAATCCGCCACTCCGCGAGGGTCTGCAGTAACAGGTCCTGCGCCCCGCGGCAGTGGTTCAGATTGCCCTGAAGTAGCTTTAGGAGGAGCTCCGCTGTGTTTCCATGGCCTCCGCCGGGCCACCGCCCGGTTGGCTCGGTGTCAACAAGCCTGCTCCGCTGTTGCCTTGCGAGAGAGAAGCCTGCTCTCCTCTCTTTCCTTTCCTGCTCTTGGGAGGCCTACATTGTTTGCCGCCAAGTGGATGGTCCGAGCGGAGGCCCAAATCGGCGCAAAGCGGGCATTTACGCGTCTCGGCAGTGCACGCGTTTGCCCTGTGCCCCGGCTCCCCACACGCATAGCAGCGGTCGCTGCGGTCCACGCTGCTGGGACACTGTCTCCGGACGTGCCCAGTCTCCAGGCAGCGGAAGCACTTTAAAGGCCTCGCCGCCAGGGCCTCGACCCGAACCGAGATCCAGCCTCCAACAAGAAGCCGGGGCAAAGCAACCACCCTGCGAACCGCCGTCAACGGGCACTGCACCCAGGCCGAACCGAGTCGGCGGGCAGAGTGGCGGATCTGTCCAACCTTGACCTGGTCGACAGTGCACTCGCCCGCCGAAGCAACCGCAGCCGCGACCTCCTCCCGAGCGATTGACTCGTCCAGTCCGAACACCCGGAGCTCGCCGGTCTTCACGGGGCGCGTGACTTTCACGCCCAGCTCGGAGAGCACCGTCGTCAGGCGGGCGGCCAGCTGGTCGGCCTTAACGGCACAGTCGGCGCCACTCACCTCCAAAACCAGGCCGCCGGTGATTGCCCGCTTTTGGCGGACATCCGCGATGCCGCAGTCCGCGAGCCTCACTCGAGACCTGGCGGTGGCCATCACTTGCGCGTAGGTCACCTCGGACCCTTCTGGCACCGTCAGCGTGATGGCTGCGGATGCGGGCGGGCGCGCCAGCTTCGGCTTTACAGGGCCCTTTGCCGACGGCCTCCCCGGGTTCACGCTGGGCGCATTTAAGACGCCTGGGTTTGCCCTCCTCCTGGTCACCGTAGCCCAGGTTTGGGCCGCTGGGGCAGGGCGCTCTGGTGGGGGTCCAGAGCCTGATGGCACCGCCGGGATTGGAGCAGGCGGAGGCAGCGCAGTCTGCGCCTTCTTCCTCGCTCGTTTTTTCCGGGCAACCGCTGCAGGCTTTGTGGCCGCCGTTGTCGCGGGCGTCGTTTGCGCCGGTGCCGCCACTTTTTTCCCCAGCGGAGGGCGGAGAGCCCTATCCGGGAAAAGTTCCGCAGTAAATTTGGTGATCCTCTCGTCCATGAGCCTCGCCACCTGACTCAAGGTGAGAGGCACCTGCTTAGCTGGTGGCTCCTGCTCTCGAGGCCCGCTGGGTGTTGGCCCAGACGCAGCACCATCCTTACGGCGGAGGGCCTGCAGCTCTGCCGCCATGCAGGCCATCCTGGCCTCCAGACTGGAGACCCTAGAGCGCAGGGCAGCGTTCTCGCGCTCCAAGGACTCATTAGTCGCCGAAGGTTTGGTTCGCTGCGACAACTCGTCTGAGGCAGCCTTCGCGACTCGAGCGGCCAGACGCAACTCGCGGACATAGTTCCCCTTCAAGTTCTTGGACTTGTTGGCGATGCTCTCCACCACTGTGAGCTTTTCTATGATGCGAGCTCCAAGATCCGCCGCAGGCTGGTTCCGCATCTCTTCCGCCAACTCACCCATGTCGGGTAGGCATCGGTATGCCTTGATTTGGGCATCGGTGAGCGACCGGGCGTCGTCGTCTTCGTCGCTTTTCTGCTCAATCGATTTGCCAGCAGCTCGATTCTTCGCCCGCTTTTGAGTGGGCGTCGTCGCGCTCGACGCCAGCGGACGCTTCCGACGCTGGGACTCCTTTGACGTCACTGACGTGCACGACATCAGCGAGGCGTCCGAGTCGTAGTCGCTCTCCCGAAGAGCGCTACTACGGGTGACCGGGCGAACAAAATCGACATCCGGTCGCCGTTCCATCGCAGAGGTGCCCGCAGGACACCTCTCATCAACATCGCAGGCCGCGGCCTTGCCGCTCCAAGCACCACTTGTGGTGCCAGAAGCGGCAAAACTACCCGCGGCAGTCACCCTATCAACATCATTTTTATTTGGGGGGGGGGTTTTACTTGGTTCCATATTGTTCCCACGAGTACGGGAGAAATGGTGGTCCATCTGGGCAGAGATCCCTGTACCCAAGATAACCCTGATACACCTGGGAGGGCGGGCGGTATCCCAGGGTTGGCCGCTAATGACTGATGCACTCCCCAGCCGCTCTTTCGAGCATCCCGACGCCGCGTAGCCCCAGCGCCGAGAGTTGAGGATTTATTATAGAGGTTGTCTCCTCGCGGTCCGGCCGGTTAAGGCAAGACCCTCGGTCCCAACAAGTTGGGATTACGATGTGCTATCGCACACAGACCACGACTCTAAAAGTAGAGTGGGTGTGTGCCCCATCTGAGACCTGACCAACTCAGGGCCCAGACGACCATCCCAGCCAGATTATTCGCCGTTAGCCAGCAAGATCTCATAAAGAGAAGTTACTGACTAACGCCCAGGGTGCACCGGCCCTTGCCACTGCCTTTCTACCGGATTCAAAGAATCAAGTAGAACGGCAGCAGCGCGGGCAAACGAGGAGGTTATCTGGCATCGCACCCCAACCTAACCTAACCTAACCTAACCTAACCTAACCTAACCTAACCTAACCTAACCTAACCTAACCTAACCTAACCTAACCTAACCTAACCTAACCTAACCTAACCTAACCTAACCTAACCTAACCTAACCTAACCTAACCTAACCTAACCTAACCTAACCTAACCTAACCTAACCTAACCTAACCTAACCTAACCTAACCTAACCTAACCTAACCTAACCTAACCTAACCTAACCTAACCTAACCTAACCTAACCTAACCTAACCTAACCTAACCTAACCTAACCTAACCTAACCTAACCTAACCATCGAAATAGTTTTCTCCGAACCCTCACTCACCTACTAGTGTCGCACCTTTCTGAAATCACCGCGTCCCCAGCTGATCGTTCCTGCAAATAAAATTCCATTAGACTCAGTATTTTTCAAAATTTCCAGTAAAAACTCAAAAAATTAAATAAATTCCCTTGTAAAATCCACTAAATCTCTCCGTTTCATCCGTTTCTCCTCCGGACACCGCCGTTGACATCGCGGGACACCCCCGCGTCGTTTGACACCGGTCTTGCGGCGATACGCTGAAATTTTTTTCTCACCTCCATACATAGCTCCTGCAAAAGCTTACCTAAGCGATCGAATACTTCCATACGATATCGAAATAGTTTTCTCCGAACCCTCACTCACCTACTAGTGTCGCACCTTTCTGAAATCACCGCGTCCCCAGCTGATCGTTCCTGCAAATAAAATTCCATTAGACTCAGTATTTTTCAAAATTTCCAGTAAAAACTCAAAAAATTAAATAAATTCCCTTGTAAAATCCACTAAATCTCTCCGTTTCATCCGTTTCTCCTCCGGACACCGCCGTTGACATCGCGGGACACCCCCGCGTCGTTTGACACCGGTCTTGCGGCGATACGCTGAAATTTTTTTCTCACCTCCATACATAGCTCCTGCAAAAGCTTACCTAAGCGATCGAATACTTCCATACGATATCGAAATAGTTTTCTCCGAACCCTCACTCACCTACTAGTGTCGCACCTTTCTGAAATCACCGCGTCCCCAGCTGATCGTTCCTGCAAATAAAATTCCATTAGACTCAGTATTTTTCAAAATTTCCAGTAAAAACTCAAAAAATTAAATAAATTCCCTTGTAAAATCCACTAAATCTCTCCGTTTCATCCGTTTCTCCTCCGGACACCGCCGTTGACATCGCGGGACACCCCCGCGTCGTTTGACACCGGTCTTGCGGCGATACGCTGAAATTTTTTTCTCACCTCCATACATAGCTCCTGCAAAAGCTTACCTAAGCGATCGAATACTTCCATACGATATCGAAATAGTTTTCTCCGAACCCTCACTCACCTACTAGTGTCGCACCTTTCTGAAATCACCGCGTCCCCAGCTGATCGTTCCTGCAAATAAAATTCCATTAGACTCAGTATTTTTCAAAATTTCCAGTAAAAACTCAAAAAATTAAATAAATTCCCTTGTAAAATCCACTAAATCTCTCCGTTTCATCCGTTTCTCCTCCGGACACCGCCGTTGACATCGCGGGACACCCCCGCGTCGTTTGACACCGGTCTTGCGGCGATACGCTGAAATTTTTTTCTCACCTCCATACATAGCTCCTGCAAAAGCTTACCTAAGCGATCGAATACTTCCATACGATATCGAAATAGTTTTCTCCGAACCCTCACTCACCTACTAGTGTCGCACCTTTCTGAAATCACCGCGTCCCCAGCTGATCGTTCCTGCAAATAAAATTCCATTAGACTCAGTATTTTTCAAAATTTCCAGTAAAAACTCAAAAAATTAAATAAATTCCCTTGTAAAATCCACTAAATCTCTCCGTTTCATCCGTTTCTCCTCCGGACACCGCCGTTGACATCGCGGGACACCCCCGCGTCGTTTGACACCGGTCTTGCGGCGATACGCTGAAATTTTTTTCTCACCTCCATACATAGCTCCTGCAAAAGCTTACCTAAGCGATCGAATACTTCCATACGATATCGAAATAGTTTTCTCCGAACCCTCACTCACCTACTAGTGTCGCACCTTTCTGAAATCACCGCGTCCCCAGCTGATCGTTCCTGCAAATAAAATTCCATTAGACTCAGTATTTTTCAAAATTTCCAGTAAAAACTCAAAAAATTAAATAAATTCCCTTGTAAAATCCACTAAATCTCTCCGTTTCATCCGTTTCTCCTCCGGACACCGCCGTTGACATCGCGGGACACCCCCGCGTCGTTTGACACCGGTCTTGCGGCGATACGCTGAAATTTTTTTCTCACCTCCATACATAGCTCCTGCAAAAGCTTACCTAAGCGATCGAATACTTCCATACGATATCGAAATAGTTTTCTCCGAACCCTCACTCACCTACTAGTGTCGCACCTTTCTGAAATCACCGCGTCCCCAGCTGATCGTTCCTGCAAATAAAATTCCATTAGACTCAGTATTTTTCAAAATTTCCAGTAAAAACTCAAAAAATTAAATAAATTCCCTTGTAAAATCCACTAAATCTCTCCGTTTCATCCGTTTCTCCTCCGGACACCGCCGTTGACATCGCGGGACACCCCCGATTTTTGCCCGCCACCCACCCCGCCGCCCCGCCCCACCGACCCTTGGTCGATACCTTTAGCTTGAGGTCTTTTCCGGGGACCGAAAAACTGTTTTTCTGAAATATCTCCGGAACGGTGAGTCTTAGGAGGCTGCGGTTTTCGGCATCCATATTGGCGGTTAAGACCCCTTACAAGCTACTATTTTTCATAGAGCTCTACTGAGGAACAGTAATTATAACATCAAAAGAGACGATTTTTTACTGGATTTTAACAGTTACATCAAGATAGTTTGTTGAGTATAGCTCCCATCAACTTGGTTCATACCTCGATCTCCCTTAAGGATGTTGAGGTCGCCGATTGGGCCTACGCCAAACTCACGAACGAGCGACGACATGGATAGCTCGGGTTTACTCGCCCCGCTCCGATACGGAAGTGAAGACTCTGAGACAACCAGCATGTCTACTCTACCATCCACCACACGGGCACTGGAAGCCAACCCTATACTCCTCCAGGTCCTCGAGCTTCTCAAAGGTATCGATGATGCCGTCAACGACTGTGGGAACATAAAACGCCCCAATAAGAAAACAATGTTGGAAAATTCCGCAGCCATCCGAAAGCTCCTTACCACCTCTCCGGAAATCGCTCCCTGTTATCAGACCACCAATACACTCACCGTTGACGACGTCCGACGCACAATCCGCGAAGAGATCTCAAAAATCAACATCCCCAGTCCAACCCCGGCTCCGACATTTGCTAGCGTAGTTCGGTCACAGCAGAACACCACTACTAAACCCAAACTTGCTCCCCCAAAAACTAAACCCGCAATCATCGTCGCCTCTACAAAAGCCGTGCTTAATCCTGCTGAAACTCTAAAGACATGGAGGAGCTCTATCTCCTTCAAAGACACTAACTTTACACCGTCGGCGGTCAAGTACGTCTCAAATAATAAGCTCCGGGTAGAGTTTGATTCCGTCGCTCACCGTGATGTCGCTCTCAAGAAGCTGGACAAACCCGACTGTCCTGTTCGCGCCGAGATCTCCAAAACCCTGCGCCCTATGGTCATCTTGAAAGGGATCGCAGGGGAAATCCCCGCGGAAGAGCTGGTCGACATTATCGTTGGCCAAAATGAGACGCTCAAGTCCACCATCCAATCCAAGGAAGATTTCTCCTTCAGCTTCAAACGTGCCAACAGGAATAAAGAGCTATACAATGCCGTCTTTATTACCTCACCCACCGTCTGGAAGACCGTGACCAAACTGGTGAAGCTGAACCTCGACCATCAGAGGGTTCACGCCGAGGACTATGTGCCCGTTCTCCAGTGCTTCAAATGCCTGCAGTACGGACACACCAAGGCTCGGTGCACCGCCGAGAGCGCCATCTGCTCCCACTGCGCAGCACCTCACCACGACTTCCAGACCTGCCCCCTAAAGAAAGACCCCGAAGCGTTGCAGTGCTATAACTGCACTCAACACGCGAAGGCCACTGATACTCGTGCCAAGGCTGACCATAGCGCAACATCCCTCAATTGTCCCAGAATGACCTCCGCAATAAACAAAGTCCGCTCGCGCACCGACTATGGCCCCCAGTAGGTCACAGTCTGCAGCAAACCATCCACACAACATTACATTACAATGTTTGCAAGTCAACCTTGGCAGGAGCAGGAATGCCCTGCACGAATTTCACCGCCATGTCGCCGGCACCGGAATCGACGTTGCCTTCATCCAGGAACCATATCTCTCCAACACAGAAGTCCTTAAACCTGTCGACGGCTACTCCACCCATCAGTTCAAAACCGACCGGCCCATCAAGTCGGCTATCCTTGTGCGCAACAAAACTCTGTGTGCTGTCGGCATGGCGGAATACTCTGATTCCAACCTCAGCGTTGTCCAGGTCAGGAACCAAGCCGGTCACAAATGCTACCTCATCTCGGTGTACATTGAGCCCCGCAGCGACCCGCACAATACTTACAGGAAACTCGAGCTGTTCCTTAGCAGAACAGCCGGGTCCACTCACCTGATCTGCGGGGACTTCAATGGGCACCACAGCAGTTGGGGCTCCCCCGATAACAACTCCAGGGGTGATGCTGTTTACGATCTCGCCGTTATCCACAATCTCACGATATGCAACGTCGGCGATACTCCGACGTTCAACGCTGTAACACACCGACGACCCTGCAATTCAATCATAGACCTCACGCTTTTAAGTGACACTAACGGTATATCCGTCACCAATTGGTCGGTCGACACACAAATTTGTGCCTCCTCAGACCATAATGCAATTGAGTTCCAGGCTCTTCTCGGCAGCTTCAAGCCAACTACAACCCGCAGGCAGACAACCTACCGTTATAACTGCTCACAAGTTAAATGGGACGACCTTCGACCCGACTTCGTACGGGAAATGGCCACCCATCTGCCGCCCACTCCCAACTTCGACGAGCTCTCCCCTGATCAGCTAGACCTGTACACTGCTAATTTCACAACAGCGGTGCAGAGTACTTGCGACCGATTGCTGCCTAAAGCCACTGGTCCTCCTCGTCGCGTCCCTTGGTGGAGCGACGAACTCGAACAGCTAAAACGGGCCTCCATCAAAAGTCATCATGCTCTCAGCAGGGCAGCGCGACGCCGGCGCCCCCTCGAGGAACTGCTTGCGGAACGTGAACGGGCTAAACGTGCATACTCCGATGCCTTCTGTGCGGCCTCCTCGGAACATTTCCGAGAGTTTTGCAGCCGCCAGAAGAGGGAGGACGTCTGGTCCGTCACCAATCGCCTCATCAAAACGCGGCCAATCACCCAAGCCCCCGCAACTCTAAAATTGGATGATGGCTCTTACACTTCTGATTCGCTGGACACCGCTCAGGCCCTCCTCGACCAATTCTACCCTGACGACTCTCAGGACCTCACTTCCAAGCACCACAGACTCCGCAATGCAATGCACAGCACTATCGATACCCCGCCTGAACCTTCCTTCACACTCCAAGAGATCCTCGAGAGTCTCAGCGGTATGAATCACAAGAGAGCACCCGGCCTTGACCACCTAACAGCCGACATATGCTTGCGAGTCGCCACCTGGTTCCCCGATGAAGTAGTTGGCCTCATGAACACCTGTCTGCGCCTCGAGCATTTTCCCGTAATATGGAAGAGAGCCACGGCTAAGATTATACCAAAACCCAGCAAAACCGACTACACTAGCCTGTCCAGCTTTAGACCAATAGGACTCATCAATGTCTTTGGGAAGCTCCTGGAGCGCCTCATTACAAATCGGCTCACCTATCATCTCAACATAAATAACTGCAGCTCCAAGAAGCAATATGGCTTCAAAAGCCAGACCTCCGCTGTCCACGCCATCGCTAACGCACTTCAGGCAATCAACGCCGCTAAATCCCGGGGAGAACAGGTTATCGCCGTCTCCCTAGACATTAAAGCGGCATTTGATAGAGCCTGGTGGCCCGCCATCTTTATGCGCCTTCGCGAAGCCAATTGCCCTCAAAATTTATACCGCCTACTTCTGAGTTATGTGAAGGACCGAGAAGTCTTCATCCGGTTTGCGGATTGCGAGGTCAGCAAATCCATGTCTCGCGGTTGCATTCAGGGCTCTGTCCTTGGTCCCATGCTCTGGAATCTTATCCTTGATGAGCTCCTCGGGGCCCCATTGCCGGATGGGTGCAGCCTGCAGGCCTATGCAGACGACGTCCTCCTCATAGCCCACCAAAAGTCACACGTTCAGCTCGAGGCTATCGTATGCGAAGCTCTGGAGGAAATTTTCAGCTGGGGCGAGAGCGTCAAGCTTGAGTTTGGCCCCTCCAAAACCCAGATTATCGCCTTTACCGAGAAAGCCACAAAATGTCACATCCGCGTCAATTCCCAATCCCTTACCTTTGTCAATCACATCCGTTATCTAGGAATCACCATAGACCGTAAACTTCGCTTTATCCAACACGTCAATCACACAATAGAGAAATGCAAGAAACTCTTTCATAAACTTTCCCTTTTCGTTCGTCCCACCTGGGGCGTCCACTCTGAAAACATAAAAACCATCTATC